>JARKHS020014556.1:0-30796 GCA_030143305.2 Amblyomma americanum | reverse complement strand
TCAATGCTTGTAACAGTAGTGATACAACAAGGTTGCGAAACGTGCAGCGCTTGTTTGAACGGTAGTAGCGAAACAAAATATCGCGTGCCCAGACGCTGCTCTGTAGAAGCGGAAACAAGGTTTCCAAGCACGAGCACTAGCTAGCACGTCATCGTCGTCACCCTGGTCACCGTCGGGGTCCATTCGGATTAAAAAACTATGTCGGCCTCACTCTCGCAGACATATTCCATTTCTTCATCATCGCCACTGTCCTTACCCGCCGCGGTGGCTCAGTGGTTAGGGCGCTCGACTACTGATCCGGAGTTCCCGGGTTCGAACCCGACCGCGGCGGCTGCGTTTTTATGGAGGAAAAACGCTAAGGCGCCCGTGTGCTGTGCGATGTCAGTGCACGTTAAAGATCCCCAGGTGGTCGAAATTATTCCGGAGCCCTCCACTACGGCACCTCTGTATTCCTTTCTTCTTTCACTCCCTCCTTTATCCCTTCCCTTACGGCGCGGTTCAGGTGTTCAAAGATATATGAGACAGATACTGTGCCATTTCCTTTCCCCCTAAAACCAATTATTATTCGCCACTGTCCGAACTGCTGCTAGAAACAGCTCGTTTGACAGGAATATAGCAACCACATATATATTATGAAAGCGAGTTGCCATCTTTAAATTACCGTTGTCCCGCTGGAAGCGTGTCAAAAGACAGAACAGTTTTTTCGCCGACTCCTGGCCTCTAGTGTTAAAAACCATGTCCAGCAATTTTGGTGATAGTGAATAAAGCGCAAGGGCATCTGAGGCCATAGAGCGCCACAAAACACTGCATTATCGTTTTGCTCAAAGTGGGGTCAGAGACCCATTTCGCAAGCATTTCACCCCAACCCCAGACCAGGGGAAGCTTGTACCCATGTATCATCGGTGAGTACCCTATGGCACTGGGGATCGAACCCCGCACCTCCCGCACGCGAGGTGGATGCTCAGCTACTAATATGCCACCGCTGCAGTAACCCAACAATTTTGGACAATTTTGAGAATTGAAAAACTGTAAGACCCGCCGCGGTGGCTCAGTGGTTAGGGCGCTCGACTACTGATCCGGAGTTCCCGGGTTCGAACCCGACCGCGGCGGCTGCGTTTTTATGGAGGAAAAACGCTAAGGCGCCCGTGTGCTGTGCGATGTCAGTGCACGTTAAAGATCCCCAGGTGGTCGAAATTATTCCGGAGCCCTCCACTACGGCACCTCTTTCTTCCTTTCTTCTTTCACTCCCTCCTTTATCCCTTCCCTTACGGCGCGGTTCAGGTGTCCAACGATATATGAGACAGATACTGCGCCATTTCCTTTCCCCCAAAAAACCAATTATTATTAAAAACTGTAAGATATTTTGACAGAAATACTGAAGGTAATAGACCATTATTCTGATATGAAGCAAAATATTTTAAAGTGTTTCCAGCGATCGCGTCGAACAGTTAAGACTGCCATAGAAAACCAATGGGGAACGCTTGTGACGATAGCAAGAACGTTAATATAAAAAAAATTCAAGACTGCCGTCGGGTGATATAGGCCGATATGTTGATTATTACAGTGAAATCTTACATTATACTGAAAAATTGCGTTCATAAAAGGTTTTCCGCTCAGAAATGCTTTTGTCCAGAACTGCTGGTATGGAAACCAATAGAGCAGGGTGTGGAGGAGGCGGGGGGGGGGGGGGGGGGGGCGAAAAAGACCTTCAAGTTCTCTGGTTGCGCTACGTTCCTGTTATGAATGGAATTAAAGCAGCTCCAGTCGTAAACACACTAAATGTGAGGCTCAAAACTGTATTTAGCGCCTTACCACACCTTCCTGGTTTGTATATATAGTGTTCGACAGCAGTGCATGCCTATGGGAATGCTCTCTACAGTTTATGACCGAAAGAGAAGTCGCGCGGAGAACGCTGTGCTCTGAGTGGACACCTCATATGCGGTTAGTTGCGGCATAAAGAAAAAGAGGTGCAGTAACTACCTCAATTTGATTGAGATAGTTACTGCGCACCGGTTGTTCCTTGGAACATCCGCTGGATTCGGTGACATCACAATAATTTGGACAGTGCATCTTGACGTTACTCGATTCGGGTGGAAATAATAATTGGTTTTTGGGAAAGGAAATGGCGCAGTGTCTGTCTCATATATCGTTGGACACCTGAACCGCGCCGTAAGGAAAGGGATAAAGGAGAAAGTGAAAGAAGAAAGGAGAGGGGTGCCGTAGTGGAGGGCTCCGGATAAATTTCTACCACTTGGGGATCTTTAACGTGCACTGACATCGCACAGCACACGGGCGCCTTAGCATTTCCCCTCCATAAAGACGCCGAGTGGCTGCTCGAACAACATTCAAAATCATACTCAAATATGTTCCACTCAACTCCAGAGACTGAACCCCGCTTTCGAAATTTTGTATCTGCACGCCGTGTGCTGTGCGCTGTCAGTGCACCAATTAATAATTAAGATCAAGGTTGCTCGGAAAGAAGACAGTACTCTGCAAAATAAACTTGAACCCCCGTTGTAGCTGCGAGAATTTATACCTGTATCTGTTTTGATGCAAACGCTCAGCAAAAAAAAAAAACTACAAAAAAATTGCTATCCGCACTTTTGGGGACAGCTTACTCGCTTTTTACTCCTTAAGGGAGTCCGCTTGATGACAACTTACTCCACTTTTACCCCTTTAATTAATAATAATAATAATAATAATAATAATAATAATAATAATAATAATAATAATAATAATAATAATAATAATAATAATAATAATAATAATAATTGGTTTTGGGGGAAAGGAAATGGCGCACTATCCGTCTCATATATCGTTGGACACCTGAACCGCGCCGTAAGGGAAGGGACAAAGGAAGGAGTGAAAGAAGAAAGGAAGAAAGAGGTGCCGTAGTGGAGGGCTCCGGAATAATTTAGACCACTTGGGGATCTTTAACGTGCACTCACATCGCACAGCACTCGGGCGCCTTAGCGTTTTTCCTCCATAAAAACGCAGCCGCCGCGGTCGGGTTCGAACCCGGGTACTCCGGATCAGTAGCCGAGCCACCGCCGCGGGTTTTTTACCCCTTTCTGTTCAGAGTGCACAACTATATACGCAACCTCTTCTAGGCGCTTTGCATCCCTGGACAAATGATCTGGATAAGGATTGACCTGCCGCCCATAGTTGATGCGGTAATAATAATAATAATAATAATAATAATAATAATAATAATAATAATAATAATAATAATAATAATAATAATAATAATAATTGGTTTTTTGGGAAAGGAAATGGCGCAGTATCTGTCTCATATATCGTTGAACACCTGAACCGCGCCGTAAGGGAAGGGATAAAGGAGGGAGTGAAAGAAGAAAGGAAGAAGAGGCGCCGTAGTGGAGGGCTCCGGAATAATTTCGACCACCTGGGGATCTTTAACGTGCACTGACATCGCACAGCACACGGGCGCCTTAGCGTTTTTCCTCCATAAAAACGCAGCCGCCGCGGTCGGGTTCGAACCCGGGAACTCCGGATCAGTAGTCGAGCGCCCTAACCACTGAGCCACCGCGGCGGGGGGATGCGGTAAATCGCCGGTTTCCCCGAACGTGAGCCAATTGGAGGGCCGGTTCCGAGAAGCATAAGGATATGGTTACCGAAGTCCCGTAAGCGGATAGCGGCAGACTGACGCAAGCGTTGTGGAGCGAGAGCTGTCGTGGGACCTGGCTTTCTTAGCAGTATACAGAGTACGTGAGCGCAGCTCCGCTGTCGCCCTAACGACACGACCGGTTTTAGAAGGCGTGTGCGGTTTCTCTCCAGGCAGGACGGATGTGTGCAACGAGGCGGCGCGCTAACGAATGCAAGCAATAGGATGTCCGGGGGAGAGAGACCAAGCGCCTGCTTCCTTTGCTTATAAACGCACGCACACGCACGCACGCACGCACGCACACACACACACACACACACACACACACACACACACACACACACACACACACACACACACACACACACACACACACACACACACACACACACACACACACACACACACACACACACACACACACACACGCACGCACGCACGCACGCACGCACGCACGCACACACACACACACACACACACACACACGCACGCACGCACGCACGCACAGAATATGTGACGCGAGAAGAGAGAACCCTTTTCTGTTTAAAACCTCACCACGGCAGATACCGAAACGCAGTTATAGTATACGCAGACGCCGGACGAAGTGTAGTTTACACCTGCTGTGAAGGGCAAGGACTCTACAATAAGCGTTCCCCTCAAATCGCCGTTTTTCCTTTTCCCGTTTTTAACTTTTTTGTTTTGTTTTCTTTAAGTACTCCAAACAAAAATAAAGGGTTTCCAGTCGCATCTGTTCCTCGTCGAAGCTAACGGCGGCGTTAAAACATGCGAAGTCGTAAATGTCGTGGCCACACACGACTGACGTCACAACGATTACCAGCGGATCAAAAACAAAGAGGTCTTTTTCCTGTTTCCGTTGTTCGGTCAGGTTTTTTTTTTTTTTAGCAGACCTTTTAATGTTCCGTGCTTCTACCTCCAACAATACGCTTGTTGCTAACGGCGCGTTTGTTTCCTATTATAGCTACGTATTCAGGGTGCCTTTGTATGCAGAGCCTCGGGGATGGCGGTTGCCATGCACTCCGATAGCCCGATAAGAAGCCGGGTCTACCAGGGCTCGCAGAGCCAGCCTCATCGAACAGGATGTGGTGTCGACGTTTATATATCGCATTACACGGAGCGTAGTGCACCCCTTTCGGACAGCCGCCGTCTTTCCGGGCGGCTTTCGTGGGATCGGGAGGAACGTGGCATCCGCTCGCTGTCTGCGCAACTGCCGGCTAGATCTGTCATCGCGACCCGCGTGCAACCGTAGCCCAACTTCCGCTGTCGCCTGGAATGTCGTCCGAGCACTGACACGTTGATTGCGGGCCCTCCTGCCTTGTGGCGCGCTGGCGGCCGACGGCGGGACGACATGCCAGACGGCGCACCGTCTGCTCGGTATCGCTGTGGTTGAGGGAACACGAGCAGAAGTGGGCCAGTGATGGCGAGGGTACGACTGCCAAATGAGACGAGAAACAAGGGTGATTTCGACCACTCTTCTATGACCCGCCGCGGTGGCTCAGTGGTTAGGGCGCTCGACTACTGATCCGGAGTTCCCGGGTTCGATCCCGACCGCGGCGGCTGCGTCTTTATGGAGGAAAAACGCTAAGGCGCACGTGTGCTGTGCGATGTCAGTGCACGTTAAAGATCACCAGGTGGTCGAAATTATTCCGGAGCCCTCCACTACGGCACCTATTTCTCTCTTTCTTCTTTCACTCCCTCCTTTATCCCTTACCTTACGGCGCGGTTCAGGTGTCCAACGATATATGAGACAGATACTGCGCCATGTCCTTTCCACCAAAAACCAATTATTATTACCACTCTTCTATAGACTCTTCTGTCTATTGATAGACAAAAAAAATTCGGCACACACACTTGACTGCTTACGTGCGAGAATACGAAAGCATTAAAGTGCTCAGTCATTTACAGAATGGCTATGAGTCATGACTATGACTACGAGGCGTGAATATGCATACCAGTTTTTCCCCGATGCAAGTGCCAGCCGGTGTGTGCGTGCGTGCGTGCGTGCGTGCGCGTGTGGTGTGTGTGTGTGTATTACCACATGAAACTTAATGTATTATGCCACCATCAGCCTTCGTTCGCTCTTTCCCTCCCCTGCCCTCCCCCTTTCACCAGTGTGGAGTAGCAGGCCAGGGTCATGTCACCACCGCCCGACCTCTCCTCCTTTCCTGTCTTTAAAATTCCTTTCTCTCTCTCTCTCTATGCATACTTGGTACAAACTCTATACACCTCAAATTACGTTACTTGTAAGGTGCTGACTCATACCACGTTGCAGAAGTGAACTGTTGAGTCATGCGCGATGTATGGCACCACCCATACACACGCGCGCCCATATGACACCGCCCGGAGCGCTGTACAGCAAACGGTTGCATCACAATTTCGATACCAAAAGTCAGGGAAGGCATGCAATTCGAGGTGCACATTTCGTCGGTAATTCTTTGGGATGAATAATTTGGCATGTTAATTCTTTTATCATGAGATTGATGACATCCCTGTGAAAACAGCTACTGGAATCAAGTATACCGCCGATCACCTACTGGCCGGCTACTCTCAGAAACATGCGACATATGTCTGGTTGTAAAGAAACAAGCACGAATTTTTTCTCGCTCTTCCTGATAACATTTGGGGCTAAAGGAAGTCGCGGCTACCCATACTTGAAACGGCGCAACATTTTAAACAGCCTCATCCGCCGGGGACAAAAGAACTAAAAGAAATGAACATTAACCATTCTCAATAGATTAGTAGACTGTAGTGGCATTGGTATTCGTGGATGAAAGAAACGCGTAAAAAAAAGGAAGGTTGGTATCGGCCGCAGAAACTGCGACATATTACTGAAGAGAGAGAGAGAGAGAAACAACTTTATTGCCATAGATTGGCGGGATTTAGGGCAGGTGGGCTTGGTGTGGCCCCCAGGTGGGGGCGGCTTCCTGGGCCCACGAAATGAGTGCCAGTTGGATGCTCTTGTCTGGCCTTTTGAGGAGTTCGTTCCATCCATCTTCGGAGGGAGCTGGCAGTAAGGTTCGAGGGGGCGGATTTCCCGCGCAACCCCAGAGGATGTGAGCCTGGGTGGCGATTTCTCCCTGGTAACAATTTTGGCAGACGGGGTCGTATTCCCCGTTTGTGATGAGTGAAAGTCATGCCTGATCTGCTGAGTCGCGGTGGCCTGAGTGGGTGGGGCGCTCGGCTACTGAGCCGGAGTTCCCGGGTTGGAACCCGATCGCAGCGGCCGCGTTTCGATGGAGGCGAAACGCAAAGAGGCGCCCGTGTGCTGTGCGATGTCAGTGCAGGTTAAAGATCCCCAGGAGGTCGAAATTATTCCGGAGCCCTCCACTACGGCACCTCATTCTTCCTTTCTTCTTTCACTCCCTCCTTTATCCCTTCCCTTATGGCGCGGCTCAGGTGTCCGCCGATATGTGAGAGAGATACTGTCATTTCCTTTCGCGAAAATAATAATAATAAATGGTTTTGGGGGGAAAGGAAATGGCGCAGTATCTGTCTCATATATCGTTGGACACCTGAACCGCGCCGTAAGGGGAGGGTAAAGGAGGGAGTGAAAGAAGAAAGGAAGAGAGAGGTGCCGTAGTGGAGGGCTCCAGAATAATTTCGACCACCTGGGGATCTTTAACGTGCACTGACATCGCACAGCACACGGGCGCCTTAGCGTTTTTTTTTTCCCGAAAACCAATTTTCATTTTCATTGCAAATGACCGAACGGAAACTAGGAAGCCTCCGTTGGTTCCAACCCGCCGCGGTGGCTCAGTGGTTAGGGCGCTCGACTACTGATCCGGAGTTCCCGGGTTCGAACCCGACCGCGGCGGCTGTGTTTTTATGGAGGAAAAACGCTAAGGCGCCCGTGTGCTGTGCGATGTCAGTGCACGTTAAAGATCCCCAGGTGGTCGAAATTATTCCGGAGCCCTCCACTACAGCACCTCTTTCTTCCTTTCTTCTTTCACTCCCTCCTTTATCCCTTCCCTTATGGCGCGGTTCAGGTGTCCAACGATATATGAGACAGATACTGCGCCATTTCCTTTCCCCCTAAAACCAATTATTATTATTAATATATTGGTTCCATTTCGCCGGTCGTGGTGGTGAAAATATTTTAATGAAATTGTTTAGGAGGTTGTAGCGGCGGTTGTAGCTGTCAGTCCGGAACCCCATTGGCGTAGGCTGCTGTCCGGGCTCTATTCGATGAGTTCTTTTTGACTCGTTTCGTCTGAGCTGGTCAGAGCTGCCTCCCACCCCTCCTACGTTGGCTGGTTATTAATAGTGACCACCTGATTTCTTTGGTAGGCCCATATCATGTGGTACAGTTCCGCCTTCTCCCCGCAGAATTCGCATTCTGAGCCAAATGACTCCGGATCTATTGCGTGTAGTCTTCGTGGGTTGTTGTAAGAGTTGGTCTGTAGCTTTCGGAAGTGTAGTTCCTCCCCTTTCTCTAGTGTCCTATAGCCGGCGGAGGGTAAACCCGACGGGATAATCTTAAGGGCTGAAGTATGGCGGTGTAAGTTAGTAGTGGGGTAGGAGGTTGCACCACATCCGTACAGGGTTTCCGGGGGAGAAATGCTCGGGCTGAGGCATGTGCGCTCTCGTTTCCTGGGATGCCCTGGTGACCTGGTACCCATATTGAGTGTTTATGTGTGGGTTGGTAGCCGCGGGTGTAGCTATCTTGCATGATTTCAGCTGCTAGCGATGCGATCCTGCCCCTGAGGTAATTGCGATACGCTGTCTGTGAGCCTGTAAGAATGTATTCCGAGGTAGTGTGTGTTGCAGCTAGAGCAATCGCCACTTCTTCCGCAGCCAGTATGCCCTGGCTAGCAAGTACTAGTACGCGTCCACGCCGACCTTGCTCGTACGTACTGAAAGGCGCTAACGAAGGCACAACCCCCGGGTTCGAACCCGACCGCGGCGGCTGAGTTTTTATGGAGGAAAAACGCTAAGGCGCCCGTGTGCTGTGCGATGTCAGTACACGTTAAAGATCCCCAGGTGGTCGAAATTATTCCGGAGCCCTCCACTACGGCACACCTTTCTTCCTTTCTTCTTTCACTTCCTCCTTTATCCCTTCCCTTACGGCGCGGTTCAGGTGTCCAACGATATATGAGACAGATACTGCGCCATTTCCTTTTCCCCAAAACCAATTATTATTATTAAGGCACAACCCAGGGACTCGCAACGGTTCCGACCATGCCCACACGGCCCACGCGTTTTGACTGATTCAAAGCACAAGCGTTAGCTGCATGGCTATCACGATACTTACGCAGTTCAACTGAAGTATTGTGCGGCGCTCGAAACAGGGCTACGATGGAGAACGAAAAGTGGCAGAACGCTTTAGTAGTTGACAGCATAGCTAATGGGTGGCGACACTGTCTAATCAAATAATCACCATGTGCAGATGGGGGCCGCATGCCATGCCCGGATATAATAATAATAATTGGCTTTGGGGGAAAGGAAATGGCGCAGTATTTGTCTCATATATCGTTGGACACCTGAACCGCGCCGTAAGAGAAGGGATAAGGGAGGGAGTGAAAGAAGAAAGGTGGTCGAAATTATTCCGGAGCCCTCCACTACGGCACCTCTTCCTTTTAAACTTTCACTCCCTCCTTTATCCCTTCCCTTACGGCGAGGTTCAGGTGTTCAACGGTTCAGGTGTCCATTTTCGTGACTGGTAGCACTAAAGAGCCCTGAGCACAGCCACTATGATACCATTGCTGGTGCATCGCGGTCCATCGCTAAAGGTGAGAAAGTAAAAAAAATTACGCTGGACACTTAAGACTATTTACGTGCTTTGAATGCGAAAGCATTTTTTAAATTTTATTTGAGTCTTTCTTATTTCTACATCTTCTTCTCTTCCTTTCTAATGACACGCCTAATCGTTAGCATATCGACTCACCTTTGTTCAAGAAGCAACGCGGTTTTTTGGCCTATGGGTTGCCTGCCTGCCTCGCCATTTTGAAAGTCGTGTGTTCAATTCCCCGCATAATAATAATAATTGGTTTTGGGGGGAAGGAAATGGCGCAGTATCTGTCTCATATATCGTTGGACACCTGAACCGCGCCGTAAGGGAAGGGATAAAGGAGGGAATGAAAGACGAAAGGAAGAAGAGGTGTCGTAGTGGAGGGCTCCGGAATAATTTCGACCACCTGGGGATCTTTAACGTGGACTGACATCGCACAGCACACGGGCGCCTTAGCGTTTTGTCTCCATAAAGACGCAGCTGCCGCGGTCGGGTTCGAACCCGGGAACTCCGGATCAGTAGTCGAGCGCCCTAACCACTGAGCCACCGCGGCGGGTTCCCCGCATCACCGGATTTCATTTCCAGTGAGCCATTAAATGATTGAGCATTAAAAAGCTCGAAGATTTGTTTTTAGCGTTCAACCTCCTCATTTCAGCCGTTCTGCTCTTAGCATGAACGTTGCGGCTACAAGCGTTGGAGTAAGCGAGAAAGCAAAGGCGCGCGATCGTCTAATCGCGACCGATGCGGTTGCTTTCGCGAACGGCTTGTTTACAACGGCCATGCCAAGGGCGAACACATCTGGCGGTCATCCGTCCTTAGCGCTAAGACTTCGAAGGCATTTGTTGGCACACTCTTCAATTCCGTTTTTTTTTTGTTGCGAAAGCAACACTACGCCAGCCAGCCGGCTTGGCTCGTCGCGTGGTCGCTCCAGCCGTATGCCGTATGCCGTGGCCGACGAACGACCTTGAGCCGCCGTTGCCCAGCAACGCCGCAGCCGCGCTCCAACAGATGGCGCCGCCGTCGACGCCGCAGCCGTCGCCGCTCATTCCACCAGATGTGCTCCGCTGGGGTAGAGGGAGAGGAGGTGCAGCCTCGCAGGGGTATATATACAGTGTTGTGCGTTTTTATCGTGAACACTTTAAAAAATTTCCCCGCCTCAACCGCTGGCTCATTTGCCGTAAAACTGCACACAGAGCTTGCGTATTATGGTAACTTTTGTATCGTAGCAAGTTTGACAACGGTACTTACTTAGTTGAGCCGTGCATGATGCGAAAACGTAATCGTCTACGTAGAGATCGGCAACCAAAACCCGCAGGCGACGCTTTTTCGCTGAAAAGCGGCAGTAGCGCCATCTGTTTTCGGCAGCAGAAAGCGTCAGAGGAGACCGTCGAGGAGAGCGCTGCAAGGAGTGCGGGCCCTGTGAATATGCCGTTCCGGCCATTTCGTCTGCTTCAACAGAAGCGCTTACGACAATTTCGGCTAACTGAGCGGGAAAAAATATAAGAACAGCTGGTTTAACGAGGCTTTATCTTTCAAAGAAAACTGTTTGCAACGCTCGTTTCGGTGGCCTTGTTGTAACGCTTTCCACTGCCGAAAACAGATGGCGCCACTGCCGCCTTTTAGCGAAAAAGCGTCGTCTGTGGGTTTTGGTTGCCGATCTCTACGTAGACGATTATGTTTTCGCATCATGCACGGCTCAACTAAGTAAGTACAGTTGTAAAACTTGCTACGATACCTAAGTTACCATAATACGCAAGCTTTGTGTGCAGTTTCACGGCAAATGAGCCAGCGGTTGAGGCGGGGAAGTTTTTTAAAGTCTTCACGATAAAAACGATATATATATATATATATATATATATATATATATATATATATATATATATATATATATATATATATATATATATATATATATATATATATATAGGCAGGCCCCTGCACATTCCTTTTCTTTCCTATCAGCGACAGCAGAAGAAGCAGTCAGTGTATTGTTATGGGGAGCGCGAAAGAGACGCAACAACGACAGAACGAAGCGAGGAAGAGACAACGCGCTCCAGAGACGCCAGAACAACGCGCCGCATGACTCGAGAAGCGTCGTAACGAAGATGCGGCTAAAAGAAGTCGTGCCACGTCCCCGAGTGACTCTTCAAATGCGGAAGAGACCCGTTTGAGCTCTCGAGAGCGTCAGAATGAGACGCTGCGTAGACGACGTGCCGAGGAAACGAAGCTTTCGCAATTCAACTAGGGTTAACCAGAGCTAAACCACAGCCAATTTTTCTTCTCGGGGGCTAAAAAAAGCACGGCGCTCACAAACACGCCAAAAATAAAAACAACCTGCAGATACGGAGGCATAATGCTGGATGCAAGTGTGCAAAAATGCATTCCCACAGAATGTCTGAAACCCCCGCAATCTACGTAGGGTCTGCTTCACGTTTCAAATTCACATTCCTTTATTCAGCACCGTATACATGATGATGTGAATTTGTGTTGTGCAGACGAGCTGTTCAGTGCGGGCACCGATGTGGGTGAAAATCTGGCATGGAAGAAATTGAAATTGAAAATGAATTTTTTTTTGGAAAAACGAAATGGCGCAGATGTCTCACATCTCGTCGGACACCTGAACCGCGCCGTAAGGGAAGGGATAAAGGAGGGAGTGAAAGAGGAAATGATGAAAGAGGTGCCGTAGTGGAGGTCTCCGGAATAATTTCGTCCACCTGGAGATCTTTAACGTGCACTGACATCGCGCAGCACAGGGGTGCATTTGCGTTTAGCCTCCATCGAAACGCGGCCGCCCCGGTAAATGGCTCAGTGTCTGTCGCACATATCGGCGGACACCTGAACCGCGCCGTGTAGAAGGAATAAAGGATGGAGTGAAAGAAGAAAGGAATAAATAGGTCCCGTAGTGGAGGTCAGATGAAAATTGGTTTTTTTGAGGAAAGGAAATGGCGCAGTATCTGCCTCGCATATCGGCGGACACCTGAACCGCGCCGTAGGGAAGGAATAAAGGAAGGATTAAAGGAACAAAGGAAGAAAAAGGTGCCGTAGTGGAGGGCTCCGGAATAATTTCGACCATCTGGGGATCTTCAACGTGCTCTGACATCGCACAGCACATGAAAGGCTTAGAATGCATTTCTGCATTGAATAAAAACGAACATATGAATGCTGTATCTCGTCACCTGGAAGTGCGTTTATTATGAGAATGTCTTTCTAACATGCATGCATAAGCTCGCAGGTGTGATTTAGTCGTAGGCGAGGTGTGCGCGTCGTAGACCACTCGAGCCGACTTCTGCTCGGGACCGTGGCTGACCAGTGGATGGACACTTGAACCGTACATTCCCAGCAATCTTGGACAGAATTTCTGAATATTTTAGGGTACTTGTATAGAAATATCGAAGGTAATGGTGCATTCTTCCGATGCGTGGCAAAATCTTTCTTTTATTAGAGTTTCTCCATTCCACGCATTTACTTCCTTCATAACCTCCTTCTCCTCTAGCAATTTGCCCTTGGAAGCTCGCAGCTGGCAAGGTTCCTCTGGGTAGCATTGAGATTAGGACACTGCAAAAAGATGGTTCATGCAGACGACACCGTACACGTACTGACTCGCAACTGGTCCAGTGCGTGTCCAGTGTCTTAGGATGACAGCGGCCACTCCAACACACTCAACGGCCGTGCTCACCGGCATCGCGTGACCTCCGGAACCCACTCCCATGATCACCGGCTTTGAAATCTTTATTAGTGTGCAGATGAACGTATAGAAGTCCTTCGTTAACGCACTGCATGACGTCTCTGTAAAACATGCTCGTAAACTGAGCCAATAGATGATGCGCGCACCGCCCAACATCTAACGCCTACACCACAGGCGACTGCGCGGTCTGCGTAAGTGTGCGGCGATTATGGGAAACAAAATGAGGCAAACTAGAGAGGTCGAAGACGGGGCGGGGGACCAACTTGGACGGGCGCCCATGTTGGTTGTTGCTTTTGCGCAACTGCGGTGGTGTGCGCTGGTTCCTCACAGCCGGAACTACGGAACGGAAACGGCTTTTCATCGGCGTGAGCGGCGAAGCGGAAGTAACAGGCCAGCGAGTTCCGCGCTATTCTCCCCCCCCCCCTCCCTCCGCTTTCCCCCTCTCCACTCCTTCCGCAGCCGCGACCGCGCCACCCAGCGAGTCGTGCGCGGCGGGCCGAAGCAGACGAAAGGAAGACTGTGGGTGCGTAGTACTACACGGCGTCGTCCGTCGTCTGCTACGGATCGCGGGAGCGCAGACAACAACAAAGCAAACGAGAACAAAAAACGAGAAAACGCGGGAGCGCCCGGTCCGCAAGCAAGCACGCTGATTGGTTCGTTTGAGACGGTCCGCGTCTCTTTCGTCTGCGAAGCGCAACCTATTTTCGGTCCGGTGAAAAGGGTCGCGCCATCCCTCGCCCACGCAGGACGCTACTGGCATATTCCGCGTCCGGTGATGCAAATTCCCGGTGGCAAAAAGAAATACAACGAACGGCTGCCCGCCATCGGCAGCAACAAGAAGATTGAGAAATGGTAGAGAAACAACTAGGGGAAAGGAGAAAGGATAAGGCAATACCGTGTTTAGTCGCTCGCAACTCGCCCCGAGTAGAGAGCAAGGGTTGCCAGGAAGATGCTGAAGAAATAAATGAAGAGAACAAAGAGCAATGGTCTCTGTAAGCACAAATACGCCTATATGGAAGTAAAAAGAGAGTCTGTCTTCTCGCGCACGGTCTTTAAAAAGGTGTGTGCTAGAAGGCCTTTTCACTCCTTCCTGTGCAGAGTGATAAGCTGACGTAGCACTGGCGCACATATAGCTGCATGCAGATGTAATTGAATGGCGAGACATGTATTTGTCGCCAGGTCAGTGAAACCGTAGTTCTTTTTTAAAGCTATGTTTTTTTTTTGCCTGAAGGCATAAAGGGGGTGTGTTATGTGTAAAAATAAAAGGATGGTTAAAGAAATAAAACCGCAGTTCATTCAAAGTTACTGACAGTTAGACAGCATTTGACAAAGTTCCCAATGCATTGCTTCCCACGTTTTCAAGACAGGTTGACACGCATCGGTATATGAAGAGAGGATGTCTCTGGTGCCGCTGTTTCCATTTCTCACAACATCGGTGAACATAGATGATAATTCCTCGTGCAAATCAATATAACAAGCACAAAATTTTCCTGCTCGTAATCGAAAGTGTGTGCGATCTATATTCATCGTTAAAGATGCCGAAAAAATTCCTGGAAGAATTGAGTGAGCTGCAAGTCTACACAAGGAGTGCTGAGTTATAAGGACTAGCCGCGACCAGCCTTTGTCCCTCACACGTTATTCAACGTAACCAGTTGTAATTACCGCTCACAGTGGTTAACATATGCAGATTTTATTTTAGAAGATGCCGTGATGTCTGCATCCGGGGGTCTGGCGTCAACCTTGCATCAAGAACTATGTCCAACAGCGCACTTATCATAGGCTCGTTCGTCTATCCGTCTGCCAGAAACTACAGCTTCCGCCACGACTTGATAAATTTCGGTGCAAAATTTGTCGACTAATGAAGGTATCACAGGGACGCTTAACTTCATTATGCGCTGGCAATGAGACAGTGTTAGAAGTTGTTACGGGCTTTACCGGAAGGGACGGCGCTTCCGTTTACGTGACGTCACTCCCTCCAGCCAATGACAATGATCCGTTCTGGTGACATCACTCCTCTCCAGCTAACGGGAATGATCCGTTCAGGTGACGTCAATTCCCTGCAGCCAATGGGGAAATTTTACGGCCGGTGACACATTTTTTTTCCCCGATGCCGTTTTCAAAACCGTGTTCTCCGTAGCCTTCAGTAGTTCACTAGAGCGCCGCTAGGGGAGTGCAGTCGGCTACCTCCTGTGTTGTAAGCTTATTACAGTGCCGGATTTTGAACCATGCACCCTGAGAGTGGTTTCACGGATGTTAGGACCGAACGGCTCTGGCTGGTAAACAAAGAAAAGAAACGAGGTCGAGGTATACGCGGGTAAACACGGTAAGGCGCGCAGCCCGCCATACAAAGGGACGGCTCGCCGCGCAGAGCGCGGGCAACCCATAACTGTGCCGGAAACGACCCGCCGCTTCGCTGCCGCTGCGGGTCCCTTTCGGTGGCAGTATAGCCCACCGTAAGCGCATGCAATGCGACCGTTTCCGGTCGCCCAGAGGAAGACCGCGGCTTTTAGACCTGGAAAGAAATTTCGTGACACCAGCAGCCGTGACTCGGCGCTTAAATTTAGGTCTAGGAAACCGACTGGCAAGGAGATACTACCAGGGCTCGCATAAAACCACTAAAATGATTTTTTTTTTCTCGAAAGTTCATACAGTTAAGAACGATCGGAAATAGCGAAATATTTTTTTCCATAAAGGGTGGAGACCTGACGACATAGCTGTACATTTTCAGCCAAATGAAACGCGACCTGCGCATTAAAAAGATGACACCAAGAACGAGAAATTTGCGCTTCTTGTCACATATTTTAAGGGATACCTCCGAAGAAAAAAAATTAAAATTACCAGAACCTACGGGCATGTATGGCTGACTACAGCGGCAACTTTGGATTACAGGCCGGTTTTCGTTAAACATATTAATGAAGCGTACACAGCGATATTAAAACTACAAAGGCCCTAAAACAAGGAATGAGAGACGGTTCCTTCCTCTTCGCTTGCAGTTATCGGATCAGAACTCCGAGGGTCACAAGCAATGGCAAGCGCGGATTGCTTTTCGGAAATCTGGACTAGAATGTGGCATAAGTTGACCTCTGAGGAGCATTCGGAATCTGTTGATTTCTTCTTGAAAGATAGATCGCCCACGTCCGCACTAAAAAAAAGAAGAGCAATTCTTGCTTTGAAAACTAAACTTGCTCGATTCCAGCCATATAATTTGTAATGGTCAGGTACTTGAATGAGATTCACTCCATTAATGCGAGTTAGATTAATACTACAGCGATGATAGTGTTTGCAGAACTTGATGTACATGCTAATAGCTATCCATGTTCTCAGGCTGCGATGCTCCCTTTCTGTATGCATATTTGGTTTATATGACCATGGCAATGAATGCTGATTGCTTGACAATGGCTATTTATTGTTTTCTTATTTTGTGCCAAAGCACTTAGCGTTAGAATTACTGACATGCGATGTGGTGAACTATACTGCACGTTGCGTTACATCACTGTGCAACGCATCGCGCTCTCATTTCTCGTTCCATTTTTCCTGCCTGAGAAATGTCAGGGCCAATGTCTGTCAGGCGTCAATCATTCCTTAATGTTCATCAAAATAAACAAAAAAGTCCAATTTCGAAAGTAAAGAAATGAAATGGTGAAATACATCTATCTGAAAAAAAATATTGGGACTTGACGACAAAATGTACTTCTTTGAGCAGATGAAGCTCGAAGTGCAAGGTTCGAAAGACACGCAAACTTCTGGATATTTTCGTTTATGGATATCAGATGATAGCTAAGCTTGTCACAGCTTACTTAGGTATGCAAACGTCATTTTTAGAAAATGCGAACCACGGCAGTATTTGACAAACGCGGCAGTATTGCAAACAGGACAAACGCGGCAGTATTTGACTTGCCGTAGAGAATTCGAATTCAGTCCATTTCTGACACGGGAAAAGAAATTTTCGGCGAGAAAGTGAAACTCAGACGAGTGTCTTGCCGACGTGAGCTCTACAGGAACCCTCGATTACGAGCTTGAGACGCAACAAATTTGAAAATACAAAACACGGAAGTACAAGCTATATGCATGTGTGAATGCGGTAAGCTAATAAGAAAAAAAAACGAGTTGTTGACATTCTTGCTTATGGCTTCTCAAGTGTACTGCCTGCTTGGTGTTCCCTGCATTCACGGCAGTACGAAACTTTAAACGATGCATACCGATTCGCTCCCTCTAGATCTTTCTGTTGCGCAATGTTTTGTTGAAGGGAGCCACCAGCGGTGGTTATTATTTCTGTGAATCATTATACGACGATGTTGCTGGGTAAGATAATTATGATGGATGAGCCATTGGTTAATGAGTCTTGAAAGGCGCATTTTCGCTCTCATCACTTTTCCTTAATGAGACGTCGATGCAATGCAGGCGCACTTAGTGACTGACATATATTACATCTTGAACTTTGCGGAGATATCAGTTAGGACCACCTGAGTGCCTTCATTGGTTTAATACTGATGGCTTCAGTTTAGAATGCTCGGAAATTTGTTCTGATCATGTGGAATATTGCTTCGTTCTAATTATCTTGCAATATTCATGAAGACGTAATCACAGTTTCACAAAATACATCGTTAGGCAATGATAAAAGTAAACCTTGCGGCGATACGAATCATGACACTTTAGACAAATATCCCTCATTTATTGTGAGATGAATTTAAGGACACTTTCAAAGCTTTCTACTCGAAAATATTGCGCAGGAAACCTTCGGAGAGCAGTCCTGCAATTAATTTCGCACTATTGCCAGTTACGCTTGATTTTCTTCAATGGTTGTGAAGAAGGAAAGGCATATGCGTTCATCTCCATTTGGGAGACGATTCTCTTCAGCGTATACCATTCTGCCTCTGACGAAGTAATGATGGTCACTGAAGTTACCTGACCCTCTTTAAAGCTTTTACTACTGGCCATTTTTAAAATGTATTTCCTTCATCATCACTATAGGCAGTAAAAGTAACATTTTAGGCCCACTACACCACCGATCACTTTTCACATCTTTATAAACGTCTGCAGAAAACTTCTATACCTTGTGCTTGGCGCATGATGGCCTTAGTTGCCTATGTGCCATTAAACCCAACCCAACACAACACGACATAATACAATACAACACAAAACACAACACGTCTCCAAAGAAGCCCGTGTTTCGTGTGCGTTGACTAGCGATCGTTGCCTTTTGCTTCAAACATCGACGCTCACCCTTCCTGTGGAACGACGCGGCAAAACGCAAAGGTTTACGAATGCGAAAACAACGACAAAATTATATATCTAGCGGTTTCCTCGCGTACAATTTCAATAAATGTTAATCCTGATGTTACATCGCAAATTTACACACGCTTACTGAACGATAAGACCTTATCCTATAGAGCCTTGCATTGTACAGAAAAAGGAAAGAAAACATGTTCTGTCACTAAACTTAATCCTAAACTATAGAACCTTTGCATGTCCATTCCAACGACGCTCCGAAAAGCACGCGCTTTGAATCATTAACGTAAACCCACGCGAAGGTCCACATACGTTTCGATGGTTAAGGGATTTCTTCTTCTTTTTCTGCTTAGTGAAGCCACGTCTTTCTACCAAACAGCTACACCTTGGCAATCATGGAAGTCGACTCGAAATGACATCGGTTTTTCTGCCCGTGAGAAACGTCAACCCGACAAAAACGCTCGATACGATAGAGTCACGACCATGCAGAATTGTACAAAAAAGGAGGCATTGTAAGGCTGTCTTAATTGGTTTTGGCAATTATAACGCTGTAATTGGCCACGCTTTTGAAAAGCAATATCTTTTACAAGCACTACGGCTGTTTTCGTGACGTTGCACAAGTCCGACACCTTTTTTTTTCATTTATTTACGAGATCGTTTCTTTTGCACGAAACAGCTGGCCCAAATTGCTCCAAGCTGGTGGCTCCATCTGTGTGCAGGCCGCATCATGAAGAGACGCCAAAATACACACGCAAAGTTCAATCCATCAACATGCCACGTTAGCCTTCACAGTTGGGACTCGCAAAGTAGAGGAGAATAGAACGAGAAGCAACTAAAAAAGAGTGCTCAAAATAACACCACCGCTAAATCAAAGCGACGTGGAAAACAACCTTTGCCTTTGGCCTGACTGAACAAAATATTTAGGATTCAACATCATAGTGTGACGTCGTCGTACCGAGGGTAGAAATGTCAAGTGGAACGGCTTTCTTGGAAGTAGCAGGTCTTTGTGCTCACACGCATCTGCTTAAAGGACATAACGGATCACAAATGTGCCTTTTAGCCGTGCATGAATGGTTGTGCAGAGGCTTTCTTGGAATCTCGAGAACAAAACAAAGGACTACAAAGCCCTCTTGGCTGCAAACACACGTGGGAGGCAGTGATATATAGCGCTTAATTGAGACGACTGTAGGCACAAACAAGGCTGCGGTTTCTGCCGCGAGATGTAGTTGACCCAATGGGCGCGGTATATCGTTCGAAAAATGTTCTTGCTGCCACTGAAGGCCTGTCCTGTACACTGTTCTTGCGGAGGAAGTCGTCGCACGAAGTTTGTGCGACCGCATGCATGATCCTTACCACGCATGCCAGCTGGAATACATCATCATCATCAGCCCAACAACGCTCACTGCCTCACCCACATCTCTTCAAGAACCTTGTCCTGTGCCAGCTGTGGCCATCGTATTCCCGAAAACTTCTTAATCTCATCCGCCCACCTAACGTTCTGCCGCCCCCTGATACGTTTGCGTTCTCTTGGAACCCATGGTATGTTACCCTTAATAACCATCGGGTATCTTGCCTTTGCATTACATGCCCTGCCCAAGCCAATTTCTTCCTCTTGATTTCGACTAGGATGTCGTTAACCCGCGTTGGACCCCTGGCCCACTCTGCCCTCTTCCTGTCTCTCGGAATACATCCTCGCTGAAACTGATATGCTCCGCTGGACGCATGAGCGCAAGAAGATTCAAGGAGTATTGCTGCTGTGCTCGCTTTAAGCAAGTTGTCACGCAAGGCTGGGCGAAAAACGGTGCGGTCTATTTTCTGCACAGAACGATCAGTGTAGGAGACTGGTCCAAGTGGCAACTGTATACGATCGGGTACTGGCGACAAGGGAGTCAGAGGTGTCCAGCACGCAACCGCGCGAAACAGATGCCTCTGTCTCAGGTGTGCAAAAAAGACGAACTGCGCAACAAGAACACGGACGAAAGGGAGGCAGACACACACTAACGCAGGTGTGCGCTAGTCAGTTATACCCCTGTCACACGGACACTGTAAAGGTACTTTGAACTAATGCTCCATTACTCTAAGGACGAACGCGCGCTGCCACACGGACGCGCCAAAGGACACCTAGCGCAAAGGAGCTTCGAAACAAGGCAGCTCGAGTTCGTCCTTTGAGGCTTCAAGGGAGTACTCTCTCTCCCAGCGAGTTAACAGAATAAATAAATTGAGAAAAGAAACGTTCAATTTTCATTTTATAAATTCACTTCATAAGATTAGTGGTGTTTTATAATATAAGATCATTCGTTTTGTGGCAGTCTCACCACGCCATACTCTCGTTCCAGATTGAGCGAGTTGGGCGAGTGTGGCCAGCACTGAGATGTTATGCTCTGTACTTGAGAAAATCATGTCATTATTGCAGTTAAAATTACGTTGCTTTAACATAATACGGTTATAAAACTAATTTACTAAAAAAATGTGACATTTCTGTATTTACATGTGCAGTGAGGTTTGCAATTTTGATAACGCTTTTCGCCGATGAGGGCGCTAACAACTTCTTGCGAAGGTCGTTCCGCGACCGTGTAGCACGGACGAACTCCCTTGAAGTAGTGCTCCTTTGGGAGCGTAAAGGAGCATTAGTTCAAAGTGCCTTTAGAGTGCCCGTGTGACAGGGGTATTAGACTAAGGTAGAGACAGCACGGCGTGGTGCCTATATGTTCGATTAGCTGCGGCACACTATAGAAAGGTGGGGTAATAATAATAATTGGTTTTTGGGGAAATGAAATGTCGCAGTATCTGTCTCGTATATCGTTGGACACTTGAACCGCGCCGTAAAGGAAGGGATAAAGGAGGGAGTGAGAGAACAAAGGAAGAAAGAGGTGCCGTAGTGGAGGGCTCCGGAACAATTTCAACCACCTGGGGATCTTTAACGTGCACTGACATCGCACAGCACACGGGCGCCTTAGCGTTTTTCCTCCATAAAAACGCAGCCGCCGCGGTCGGGTTCGAACCCGGGAACTCCGGATCAGTAGTCGAGCGCCCTAACCACTGAGCCACCGCGGCGGAGCCATCGCTTCTCGGCCTTTTGGCTAAGATCAAAGTGTAAAAGGTGGGGTCGAAACTCATATTTACTCTTCATGCTTTCAGATGCACCAGGAAGAGGTCGTGTACAAGACGTTGGTTCACAAAACGATAGTAAAAGGACGACGCGGCGACCAGAGGTTGAGAGCAGCACACGCATGCGTTTTCAATGGGTCTTTGGACGTTCGTTTCTTCGACTGAACGCAAAGCATTTTAGTCATCACCGTTCAGTGTAGCTGGACGTTTGCTGCTATAAGCCCCAAATCTCAAAGCCAACACGGAGCTCGCCAAAGTAAGTACGTGACATGGCACCCACTGCTTCGCAGGCGACAAGTAAAACTAAGCGCGTGCGCAAACCTGTTCTGAGACCATTTCTCCAGATGCTCTCCACGGTGCATGTTATGCAGCACCGTTTTCGACACACCACTTCCGGTGAGCACGGCAGTCCCGTTATACCCAACAGTCTAACACGATACGTGGATCCCGTACCCCAGTTGAATACACCGGTGTACAGCTTCGAGCTACGACAGCAGGAATTGTTTCAAGTCTTGCCATCATCGAGAGCAAATGATGGCGAAGCCCCGCCAGTCACTTCCGGCAAAGGAATCAACAGCTCCGAATGCTATCTCATGCGCCACATAACGGAGTTAGGTGCGCCTGTGTTTTTGTTCCATTTATGGAAGATTTTCGGGAGCCGAAGGCATTATACGTAATGCTTGATGTTCCTCCACGTGTTCGCATCGCGAAGCCACGCGTTCCGAAGTGAGCTGGGTGAGCCATACGAGTAAGCATGTTTACGGACCGCTAAGAGAGAGACGCTCGATCTTTGAAGAAGGCCAGAAGTTAAGGTTCGACACTTTCAACACTGCTTGCCAAGTTCCTATACAGCGCGCTTCAAACGGGTGTCGTGAACGCTTGACATCTGCGGCGTTGTGTCGCCAACACGTTGAGCCATTGACGATTGTATGTTCGAGCACACCAGACAATGGGTTCGCGAAAGAAGGAAAGCATATGCGATCATCCGATTCTTGGGTGCCCGTCAGCCAGCGAGCTTTATTTCTAATAATAATAATAATAATTGGTTTTTTGGGAAAGGAAATGGCGCAGTATCTGTCTCATACATCGTTGGACACCTGAACCGCGCCGTAAGGGAAGGGATAAAGGAGGGAGTGAAAGATGAAAGGAAGGAGGAGGTGCCGTAGTGGAGGGCTCCGGAATAATTTCGACCACCTGGGGATCTTTAACGTGCACTGACATCGCACAGCACACGGGCGCCTTAGCGTTTTTCCTCCATAAAAACGCAGCCGCCGCGGTCGGGTTCGAACCCGGGAACTCCGGATCAGTGTTTATTTCTAGGCGCACGAACCGTTTTCCGAAGGCAGGTTTCCTAATCGTCAGGAGTTGCTTGAATGTGCTTCCACCATGTACCCTAAATAACAAGACTGACGTCATAAGAAGGGAAAAAAAGTGGAGCTAAAAAAAGGAGAAAACTCTGAAGTCAGCCCCCTTTTGACGTGTGCGGCCCTTTGTTACCAAATGAATCTCGTCCTATAATAACAACATGTTGATGCCCCTTGCTAAAAGCTATGCTGCGTTTGAGTCAGGCCAACATGCAATTATGTGTGTGCTCACGGGTTTCGTTCAGTGAAACCTCAAGTGTTAGGATCAGCCTTTCTTGCTGGGCTGTTTTCGACAGTGAAGACGAATTGTTCAGTGACCAGTTGAAAGGGATCCAGTTGGGACAGGCTAGTAACGGCATACTCACGCTATCATACTTGACGTTATCTTTGCTAACAGTTTCCTGTGCAGTTATCGCCCGCTAATCAAAGCAAAAAGCCAGATAGAAAGAGAAAACAGCTTTAACCGAAGCCAGTACTAGGGCCCCGTGAAAAACAGCGCTTGTTCCCCCAAGGCTTGGTATTCATCCCAGGCGTCTAAAACCCTTTCGGATGTTTTGAGTTCGTGGCCAAACCCTTCAACGCAATACGTCTTTACCGCTGAACGGTCGCAGTTCAGACCTGCAACGAAATAGACCGTGGCGTTATAATAATGAGAATTACGAAATAAACGCAGTCTCGTAATCTTCAGTAATCACTCTATACAGTGATCAGCCAATAATAAACGCAGTTTCCCCTGAAAAATTACCACAGACGCCCTTCACTTCAGTGTTTCATTTAAGGAAAGTGAAATTTCAGTGAAGTTTCATGCCGTAACCGAAAATCCTTCAATTAGACCCAGAAATCCGTATTTTGTGTCTTTTGTACCCTCGAACCCGACCGCGGCGGCTGCGTTTTTATGGAGGAAAAACGCTAAGGCGCCCGTGTGCTGTGCGATGTCAGCGCACGTTAAAGATCCCCAGGTGGTCGAAATTATTCCGGAGCCCTCCACTACGGCACCTCCTTCTTCCCTTCTTCTTTCACTCCCTCCCTTGTCCCTTCCCTTACGGCGCGGTTCAGGTGTCCAACGATATATGAGACAGATACTGCGCCATTTCCTTTCCCCAAAAAACGAATTATTATTATTATTTTTTGTACCCATAGGAGGCTCAATACTCAGTCAAGAAGAAAAAAAAAGGGACAATTTCAGCTCTTAAAATTCCCTGGAACTCCGTAAAAACTCCCGTTTCGCCAAATCTTACTCCTCACATTCCTTGAAATAGAGAAAATTCTCCGAACGTTACATAACCGGGCCGTTTCGCTACCACTAAATATACCAAGCCATTTCTTTCCATCCCAAGCAGAAAAACAGTTGTCGCAATAGCATTCAGACGGTGAGTTGCTCCATTCAGCGCTCATTTGATGCCGCAGTGAAATACCGGGGCGTCTTAGCTGCCATTCTTCTCGAACAAAGCTGTCATCCTCGAAAACCTTTAGCCACGCTTAGAACAGCCAAAGCAATTCAACAGAGAAGGGCTGGGACGAGTCAATCACGCCGCATGTTCTGCGATATAAATAGCGCTGCCATTATGCAGAAGCCAGAGAACTGCTCATATATGTGTTCTTTTTTTCTCCCCTGACACGTGGAGATTTAAAAGAGGCTATATAAATTTTATGGCGTACACAATCGCTCTGCCGGGCGAAAGCGAGTTATGCCAGGCTCAGTGCGTTTCGCGCGAGTACAGCTTCCCGCTGAGAATGACATATCAGCGAAACGCTAAGGCGCCCATGTGCTGTGCGATGTCGGTGCACGTTAAAGATCCCCAGGTGGTCGAAATTATTCCGGAGCCCACCACTACGGCACCTATTCTTTTCTTCTTTCACTCCCTCCTTTGTCCCTTCCCTTACGGCGCGGTTCGGGTGTCCAACGATATACGAGACAGATACTGCGCCATTTCCTTTCCCAAAAACCAGTTTTCAATTTTTAATGACATAGCGCTATAGAGGAAGCAAATTGTTGAATGAAGCGGCAGCTTACAAAAATAATCTCAGCTTTCCTTGAAATTTTTTGAGCCGAGGTTTAACTTTATCGAATTATCAGATCAGAAAGTTTTCCCCTGCACCACATCACATGGGAATGTAAGCAAGTAGATGCAGTGCCCAAGGGAAGAAACCCAAGAGCGGAGCAATGGGAGGAGATGTTGTCCAGCGACCGCTCTGAGATCCAGAAGGATCTAATACAGCGAGCTCGAAGGACAGCCGAAGAAAGCGGTGCCCTGGATTAAAGTCAGCCGACCATTGGCGAAGGTGCAAGAATTCAAGGGAACAGATCTGGGGGAGATCATCCGAGACTGAGTCACCAGGACCCACACACATCAGAAACTTGAGCCAAATAAACTTCATTCATTCATTCATTCATTGCGCTTATTCTTTCCGCACAATGCAATCATTTGTTGGTATTTTCAACCCGCAAGAAAAGGTATACCTTGCTTAGTTTAAGCCGGATAGGTGGATAGGTTCGTTAATGAAAAGTAATATCACTTAGGCGGCAAAACAGTGCAGTGGGCTTTGAGGCATACAGTAAAGGCGGACTGCGCGGTAGTCTCGACTACACAAGATTTTTTTCGTGCTAAAAACGCTAATTACGCGTGAGTTTTTGAATTTCGCCTAAGCCAAAATGTATGCTCCACCGCGGCCAGGATCGAAGCCACTGAGCTACCACGGCGGGTTTTATTTACCCACGCATGGTACTTAATGCAGTTAGAGGGTGTTATGTGCAGAATAAATATTCGTGAACCAGCACGGAAGCGGTACTAAACTTGTGGGATGACACGAAACCCGACAAGACGGAATAATAATAATAATTGGTTTTGGGGGGAAAGGAAATGGCGCAGTATCTGTCTCATATATCGTTGGACACCTGAACCGCGCCGTAAGCGAAGGGTAAATGAGGGAGTGAAAGAAGAAAGGAAGAGAGAGGTGCCGTAGTGGAGGTCTCCGGAATAATTTCGACCACCTGGGGATCTTTAATTTGCACTGACATCGCACAGCACACGGGCGCCTTAGCGTTTTTCCTCCATAAAAACATGACGGAAGGCAAAGGCTGATTAAGTTACCAAGAAGAATCAGTCCAGCTTGCGGAGACTGCAGTCACACCTCTCCCTAAAGTAGTCAACCATTCCTCGAAAGGTGAATTCAAAGAAACAGCAAACTAACTACTGCAGCGTGAGCTGTCCTTAGATCTCTCAGTTTAGTAAGGATAAACATACGTCCACCAACCTAGCGCAACGCAGTGACCGCATATAGATAATTCAAATTAATGCGCCTCCCGAAAGTCACTTAATTGTAGACAACCCAGGAAGAGTATATCGCATGCTTACAACCAATAACTAGTTTAGCAGGGGATAACGTTACAATTGATCAGCCAGAAACAACTGCCCACCTTATCGGCCTGAAACAGTCGGCCACCGTGGCGGATAAAGCCAGATAGCTTTCTACAACGTAGAGTATACAAGCTACCCATCAGCTTCACTTTCTTGATCGTAATGAACGGTAACCACTCATACTTCAAACTTACGTTAAAAAAATTCTGAGCAATTAAACGCAAATAGTGGCAACATGCAGAGCAGCTATACTCGTGTTGCACGTTTAACATTTGCAGCGCCTTCATACAGCGCCGCGAAAGCGACGGAGTCACCGTCGTTGCAGCTGGTACCACGCGTGACAAGGCGGGTTGCACATCGCGCAAGCGACGCGACCCCGCGACATTTCATACGAGTTCTACAAAAGAAACGGTCGTTGTGTCATTCAAGAAACAGCGCTCGGGGCTCCAAGTTCTTTCAATACAAGGCTGTGCTGCAGAGCCTGTCTCTGTCGCCAGCGCAATCTTTCGCAATGAGTTCGTTTAGTACGGGCAGCTTCTCAGGATACTGCTTATGAAACGCGAGAGAAGAAAATTTACAAGGACTAACAGTCTTCCGCTGAGAAATGTCAACGGGGTTAGCAGCTATAGAGCGTGGATGATGGGACTGCCGCTGAAGCAACCTTCTCGTCGCAGCTCCGCGTATAGCGGATCCGTGCGGTTTCCCACGATGCCGTGAGAAAACTACGCTCCCGAAGCGGCAGGCGTCGTCCGCAGGCGGCCGCACCCGGATACATGCCCAAGTTGGGCCACGTAGAGTGCGTAGGCGAGTCTATATAACCTCTATCGATGCGGCTCTTTTTGCTGCTGGCGGCTGCGTAATGAGGTTTCCTTTTCGGCGGAAAAGGACGAAGGATGAATGCTTCATTTCCCATACTCGACAAAGCTGTGACGTCATCCCCCTTAGACTTTCAGATAGCTTTTTTTTTACACTTGTGCTTGGTGTCCATCGGAATTCATTGCTATTGCTACCACCGCCGCTGCTGTCACCAGAATACATGTTAGGACTCGGAAAGAGACCCTGGGAACTTGGGTAGCAGTGCGCAGCACCCGATAACACATAATGTGACCCGTTCTGTCATTGATATCATCTGACACACCATCTAATGCACCTAAGTGCCCTAAATGACGAACCTTTGGTAGCCAACACAGCATGCGAACAAGACAGAACCGGTAGTGCAATCACAGAGAAGCATGAGGATAAACTCAGCATTTTCGCCTTCTTATCACGAGGAAAAGAGTGACAACAGTTGTGGTAATCCCGCAGACCCTCTCCGCCTCATAAGTGCACCCGCTTCCATAACACGTGGCCTGCTCCACATCATCTGGCCATTTTCAAGAACACGTGATCACTTTCGAGAGCCCCAAACGTTCGGCCTGCCGTTCCTTGCAGTCTTGGAGCTATTGCTGCAGAACATTTTTTTTTATATAGCGCAAGCTGTTGATGGCACATATCCCGGTTTTGCGGCGTCGGCGTTGGCGCAGCACTGCGCCACGGTGATTGGTCAGCGCGCAGATACGCACGCATGACGTCGTTGTAACGCGTCAAGGCAACGCGTCACGCTGTGTGGTCTGAACACAGCGATGCCACTAATGACAGCATAGTGACGTCACGCGCACAGTACCAGAAAAGAGAAGTAATGAGTAAGAAATATTAGAAAGTTTTAGCATAGCGAAGATATACTCGCATCTATGTATACTGGATTACCGGACGCCGGCTAAATACGCGTAGCGACTTCACCTTGCCCCACCTCTCCCACTGCGCGTGCGCAGGACGTGTACGGTAATCTGGTATACGTCTACGCTAGTACGTCTGCGCCATGCTAAAACTCTCTAATATTTCTGACTAATTACTTGTCTGTTCTGGTAGTGCGCTCGTGACGTCACTATGCTGTCACTGGGGACATCGCTATGTTCGGACCACTCAGCGTGCTAAATCTGTCTATCTAAATCTGTCCTCCACCGCAAAATAGTTGCCGCTGAATGTCGCGATGCACACTGATGGCCCCACGAACTTTTTTTTGTTTTGTTTTCAAATGGATTATGTGTTCGCAGAGATTGGCGGAGGAGTAAACCACCCGGACAAGTACGAGGTGAAAGTCGTCTCGCTTTGCGCAGTGGGTTCGAATCCGGGGGTGAAGAATATGCATTGCACGAGTTAGAAACTATAGCACCACGTTTCAAAGCTCAGAGAGAAGCAGCAGCTCGTCAACCGGGGGCATTGCAAAAGTGTTCCAAGTGTCCTCATGCACTCAGTACTTTCGCGTCTTGTCTTACAAAAATTTCTTTAGGCTGTCTATGGAATGTCTCATAGACTTCTGTCTATAAAGTCTATAGACTCTCATGAACAAACCCTAGAAAACGCTCTATGGCAATACAAATCCTACAGATAGTCTATTGACAATCTATAGATTTATGGCCATACACTTTCATTAGACAGCCGCCGCGGTGGCTGAGTGGTTATGGCGCTCGGCTGCTGGCCCGAAAGACGCGGGTTCGATCGCGGCCGCGGCGGTCGAATTTCGATGGAGGCGAAATTCTAGAGGCCCGTGTAGTGTGCGATGTCAGTGCACGTTAAAGAACCCCAGGTGGTCGAAATTTCCGGAGGCCTTCACTACGGCGTCTCTCATGGCCTGAGTCGCTTTGGGACGTTAAACCCCCATAAAGCAAAACTTTTATTAGACTTTTGTCTATAGACACTCTATAGACTATGATAGATAGATAGATAAAGAGGAGGAGGGAAAGGCAGGGATGTTAGCCAGAAAGGGGTTCCGGTTGGCTACCCTGCACTGGGGAAGAGGAATTAGGGGACTAAAAGGAGGAAGAGAGAAGGGAAAAAGGCATAACACACACACACGCACAACGCTGTCACAATTTGTCACTCAATCCAGTCGCTCTCAAGTAGGCAAAGAGTGCCTTGTATGCCTTGAGGGCAGTCGACTGCTGTGGCCACGGACCGAGGATCTTTTGCTCTGTTAATGGGCGAGGATCGAGGCGGTCCAGGGCACAACACAGCTATAGACTATGAATAGACATAGATATTTTTTCTATAGACTATGAATAGACAAAAATATCTATGAGAAGGCAAAAGAGAGTATAAGAAGTATATAGACCATTTCTGTAAGGGTGGAGCGCTCGGGAAAAGTTCGACGTGTACACGTTGGTGAATAATGAATGGCACTAGGATTTCTCTTCGTCAAACGAGTGCGGAAAAGAAAAATAGAAATCGTTGCACGAATGTCATGCCTAAGAAGTGCGCAATTCAGCGAGTCGCGCGTGGGCTCGGAACAACTAAAGAGGTCCGGTGTCGCGGCTGCTGCTTCTGTTTGTTGAGTTAACGTTCGAACTCTGTCTGTCCTGGAACGATCGGACATTGCTTTAATATATGTGCTTTCAAAGTGAAAAGGCAGGCCTCTCGCACCGCTTTTTGTCTATTCTTGCAGGCATTTGCGGAACCTGCTCTGCCCCTAAATATTTTCTTCTAAGTTGCTACTCTCATTCCATTTAAACTGCCTGTCGTTTACACGAGAAGAAACGGTGACTTAGAATGTGAGGAATTATTGTAAATTCTTGACAACGAATGTGCGGCCAATATAGTACAACTCTTTTCACTGCAATCCTTCCCATTCTTATCATTCGCCGAACTGACTGGCTTGACGGCAAGCGACGTCGTGGCTAATAAAGGCATCCGCAGCCGCTAATACTATCGCATTGTCTATTTATAAATGAATTAAGTGCCTCTGTGAATTTATGTGAATTTTTTTCTCTATAGATTATACCCCACCCACAACCCGGAGGGCTTGGCTGCGCTCGGCGGCGCTGGAGAGCCAGCAAGTTCAGGCCCACGAGGCGACCGACTTTCTGGGGTCTTAATGCTGACTTCGCATTAATGTTTTCCCGACTGGCACACTCTTCGTTTGACTCCTGCATTTATGCCTTCCTTCTGGGCGTGGTTCAAGTGTCCACCCTGAATAACAGTGTCCACCCTGAATAACTCCCAAATGTTTTATTTGTATTATTAATAAAGCGCGAACGTTAAGGCTCTCGTGAGGCGGAAACGCCGGCGCCGCCACAGTCTTAAGTCTGACGCGCCTCCGTCGCGTCGTTAGTGCCTGAAAAATCCCAGGAGCACCAGCGGCGGAGGTCTTGCGCAGCTTGAGAGAAGGGAAGCTTTATACTACTGCCGGAGGCCACCAGGAGTGCTGTGAATGAGTGTGACGTCATCGTTCGTCCTTAAGGAAGCGGAGCCGAAAGTTTCCATTGCGCACGGGGGCCTCTACGAGCATATCGGAGTGATGACGTCGTGTGGATGGTATAAAGAGCGGGCGCTATTGCGTTTCACTCTTAAGGCGGAGCTTAAGCGTCTGCCAGGTTTTGTTTCAGGCTACCATAAAACATTCGTAAAGCTGTATTTGGAAAATGACCTTTGCATCTATAGAACGTAACACGTACTTTCCCGTGGGTGCTCAAGAATGGGATGCTCATATATATCTTTTGTTTCGTAAACACAGCGTCTCTTGCGATGGGGCCTACAAGCGCGAATGGATGGCCTAAAGTGTTTACGACATAACACTACAGATGTCCTCTTTTCGCTCGTGAATTGTCGAACGTTTACGACGCGCTGTATACGCGCAGAAAACGTGCA
>JARKHS020014555.1:0-14939 GCA_030143305.2 Amblyomma americanum | reverse complement strand
AGAAATGAGTACAGTTTCGAGAAAACTTGATGAGTTCGAAAACCGCTCGCGGCGCAATAACTTGATTGTACGCGGAGTCAAGGAGGAGGAATCAGAGAGTGAAGAGGACCTACTGCAGAAAGTAAACAATGACATCTTTGATAAAATTCTGAAACAAAGGGTGGACACTATTGAAAGGATTCACCGACGTGGAAAGAGGGAACCAGGTAGAGACCGTCCGATTATTATTAAACTTATTGACTTTAGGGATAAGATGAAAATAATGAGTAACTGTTTCAACCTAAAAGGCACTCAATTTAGTGTAAATGAAGATTTTTCTAAAAGGGTTGTGGAAATACGAATAAACCTTTGAAATTCCTGTGCCGATGAACAAAGGAACGGCGTGAAAGCTAAGTTAATTTTTGATAAGGTAAAAGTCAAGAATACCTAGTACGCATGGAATGAGAAGACCAACCAGCGGTTCAAATGCCAGGTTGCCACTAGCACTAGCAATGAGTGACTAAACAATCATAAAACGATGTGCTTTAAATTTATAAATATGTACGCTAGGAGCATGCTTAACAAGGTTGACGCCATAGAAAGTATATGCCTTGAACATGAACCCGATATTATGGTAATCACAGAGACATGGCTACATAATGATATTAGAGACTGTGATGTTGCTCCCCCAAACTACTCCATAGTACGAAAAGACCGTGAAAGGAGGGGTGGCGGCGTTGCAATACTGGTTAAGAGTAATATAGTATTCTCAGTTATAGAAGGGTTTGATGATTTAGAAACTGCATGAATTAAAACCAGACTGAATGGTCGTACTGTCATAGTGGGTTTTTTCTACAGAGCTCCCAATTCAACCATAGACGTGCTTGATAACCTAAAAAGGTTACTGGACCTAAATGTACACTTTGATGACAATATTATGCTGACAGGTGATTTTAATTTGCCAGGAATTGATTGGATGTCGCTTTCTCCCGGCAGAGTTGATACAGCTAGCAGTGAACATCTGATCGAACTCGCCTATTGCTATGGTTTGACTCAGATTGTTGAAAAGAGTACGAGAGTATGTACGACAACATCCTCGATACTAGACCTTGTCTTTTTGTCATGTGGTCTACTAGAGTTTTTGCTGAGTTGTGATGTTGAAGAAGGAATGTCTGACCATAAAATGGTGATTATGTCGCTCAATATGACTCACGAAATATGTCACAAATCTTGCAGAAAGACTGTTTTGAATTTTGCGGCTGCCGATGATGTCGGATTACTGGACTACCTTGAAATCTCGTTTGATGAATTCATGTGTTTATATCAAGACGGACTTGGCACAGATAAGTTGTGGAATTTTTTTGCAAACATGACAGCGAAAGCAATTGAGATGTTCATTCCTAAAACCACAAAAATAACAAAAAGGAAGCATCCTTGGATTAATAGAGACATTATTCACAAAAAAACGACAGCTCAAAAGGAAACGAAAAAGATGCTCACAATACCCAAGCCATGAATTAAAAACCTCCATATGTCGTATGAGCCAAGAATTAAAGCGACTCCTCAAAGAAAGTAAAAATACCTTTTACAGTCAGACTCTCACCAGATTTCTTACTGAAGCGCCCAGTAAGTTCTGGCGATATATAAACGGCGGCGGTAAACCTCACCATTCTAATGAAGAAGAGAGCCCCCAATGGGCTGATAGTTTTAATTCATTTTTTGCATCTGTTTTCACTGAAGATGACGGCGAATCACCGTTTTTTGAGCCTCCAGGTTGCCCTCCTATACCCGATTTAGAAATAAGTGAAGAAGGAGTTCTGAAACTCCTTTTGAATATCAACACTAAAAAGAACTCAGGACCGGACGGTATCCCGAATGAATTCTTATATAGATATGCAGAGTGGAATTCTAAATTTCTTACCAAAATCTTTCAATCGTCTATCGACAGTAGTTGTGTTTCCATTGCCTGGAAATGTGCGAAAATAGTGCCTGTGCATAAAAATGGTCCCACTTCTAACGTTGAAAATTATAGACCCATGTCCCTCATTACCACGTGTTCCAAGTTACTCGAACATATTATGTACGCTCACTTATCAACTTTTCTTGAGAGTAACAATCACCTATTTGTAAACCAGCATGGCTTCCGCAAGGGGCTTTCTACCATCACACAACTTTTGGAAACTGTACATGATCTTTCCCAGTCAATTAATTCCCGCATGCAAACAGACATCGTAATTTTTGACTTTGCAAAGGCGTTTGATAAGGTTTCGCACCCTAAGCTATTACTAAAATCAGTGCCATATTTAAAAATGAAACTATAACTAAGTGGTTCAGGTCATATCTTTCGTCTAGAGTACAGTATGTTCAGGTTCAAGAGTATAAATTAAACATCACGCCAGTCGATTCCGGTGTTCCCCAGGGCAGTGTTCTGGGCCCTCTCTTGTTTTTGATCTTCATCAACGACTTGCCTGTTGGTTTGAGCGTTCCAGTTAGACTGTTTGCAGACGACTGCATTGTTTTTAAACAAATTAATACTCCAGAAGATCAGGCAGAACTCAATCAAAACTTGCAGAAAATACATGAATGGTGTAAGGTGTGGCAGATGGTAATAAATTCAAACAAAACAGTTTTTATGACCATTACATAAAAGAAAACTGTCCTTGATTACAGTTACAGCATTAATGGTAGATTACTAACTAGAGTAAGTAATATTAAATACCTTAGAGTAACACTCACACCTGACTTACGCTGGAATTCACATAGATAATGTATGTACTAAGGCTTCCAAGGCACTCTGGAGCTTGAGACGCAATATGTGCAGTGCAACTCCTGAAATAAAAAGTCTGGTTTTCAAAAGCCTAGTTAGGCCTATCCTCGAATATGCAAAAGTTGTCTGGGACCCGTACACTGCTTCCAACTATTCTAAGCTGGAAAGAATCCAGCGTCTCGGAGCAAGGTTTATATTTAATAGGTATCGTTATTCTGATTCTCCAACTTCTTTGTGTAAATCTGCTGATTTGCAAACACTTGACATTAGAACCAAATGCGGCAGACTCAAGTTTCTTTTCCAGATCGCTAACCACTACTTGAAACTCGATCAAACAAAATACTTTGAAATTAAAACAGGGGAAACATCACACCATCGTCACAGTTTGTACATCCCAATGCCGCCTGTCAGAAATATTTGCTTTAAATTTAGTTTTTTCCCGAGAGCCATTAAGGAATGAAATATGTTACCAAACTCCGTTGTCACGTCACAATCACTTAGCGAATTTTTAGATAAACCGCACAATGTTTTATGTTCTGCATGATTTCTATGACAATGTTTTTGTTTTGTTCAAGTGGCAAACACACTTATGTATGAAATGTAGTGTTGATCTCAGTGTTTGTTTAATGTTTTCTTTTTCTGTTTCAAGTTTGGTATCCACTCCTGTAATAGCCCGCCCAGGGCTGACAGTATGAATAAAAGAAATGAAATGAAAAATAAGGCGAAATGTGGTTTACAAGAAACTTGGTGCTGTGGTAAAGAAATATGCAGGAAAAGCTCGTTAATTCGGTCGGCAAAAGACCAGAAAGAAAAGAGAAAAGCTAAGAAAACAATTTGTAAAGTTCTGCAAGAAGCTGAAACATTGTCGCCTGCTTTTGACATGAAAACTGCACGGCAATGATGCACAGAGGCGCGGAGCGCCTTAGTCTAACTGCAATTTTCTAACAGTTTGCAGTATATATTTACCATGACGCTAATAGACACGCTATTAGCCACGCGCCAGCGCCTAGAGTGCTTCCCAACGCCGTTCAAATCCAGCGCGCTGCTGCCAGGTCACATGGCAGGTCGCAGCACACCCTCCTCTCTCTCGGTGCATTGCGGAGTGATATCCGGCTAGGCCTTACGCCGCGCCGTACCGTGCTCCGTGCTGCTGCTGTTCGTGTGCTGTTTGTGTCTGATTTCAAAATCGTTCCTTCAAACTTCCGTTTGGATTTCCTGCTTATCGCAGCTTGCGCCGCGTGTCAGCAATGCAGCCGTTCGCGTACTTTGTGAAAAGTACCACGCCGAGAAGCATGGAGCCGTTTCATATTGACAACACGTTCGGCTTCAACCGTAGCAACAGCGAAGCAAGAGAAGAAAGCGGTTACTGGAATGCGTCGAGTCTTCGTTTCCACAACACGTTCGACTTCAACCATAGCAACCGCGAAGCAAGAGACGAAAGCGGTTACTGGAATGCGTAGTCTTCGTTTCCAGGTGAGATCCATAGTGTAGCGCAAGAGTGCGTGCAATTTGCGACCGCGAAAATAAACGAGCGAGCGCAAAGGCGAGAAGAAGCGGAACGGACGAGGCTCTGTCAGCTCTGTCCTGTTCGTTTCCCTTCGGCATTGCGCGTGAGTCACTGGTTGTTTCCGCGGCAGCAAAGTGCATTCCACATCGAATCATCAAACTGCTGGTCCGTCAGTGTTCACAGTGTATGCGTTGCGACGCGAGGGCCAAGGTGTATGCATAGATGCGTTTGCTGAATGGCAGGCACGCGTAGGAGTCCTAAATGTAAATGTGGCAATTGTATACCGCCCAGCAAGGCGCGTGCCTATGTTTTGGGCTTTCGTTGAGGTGGTTTCCCGACTTCCTGTTCATTATTAGATGTGGGACGTGATCGTGCACTGCATGCACGCGTGTTTTTGAGGCCCGTTGCGGACTGCCGATAGCGTGCGCCGCTCGGTTTGTTTAGCGTTCTGTTATTCGCTACGCGTATGTGCGTCTTTATAGTGATCTGATGTGGCGTCTTAAGGTTAGAACACACCTCTACGAGCTGATTACACCAGCTGTCAAGCTCAGAGTGGGAGGGGTGTGACGCGTCAAGGCATGCAAGCGACTTTGAGAATTGAAGCGACTCGTCACTGCGATACCACAACAGGTAGCTGCCTGCTCGATCACTTTTGTAACATTGGTAACGTTGCCTGCAGCTGTAAAATTCTTTTAGTTGCTGGCGGCCGTGAATAAAAATGATTGCTAAATGATGACGAAGAAGTAGCCCTAGAAAAAGAGCGCTTTGTAGCCCTTTCAAATTAATTGGTTTTGAATAACCTAAGTACTACTGAGCTTATCATAAAAACTAGTGTGAGCAAGTGGCGCTATGTATTTGAAGTTTGGCTGTTTATACATTTTCTTGTGGTTGTGTGAAATGCCAGCTATACAAATAATTATCAGGAAGTGCCAGGCTTTGTGGGTGCAAAATAGACAGCTGGAAAGTATGATGTTATGCAGGTGAAGTGCCTTCTCCTCAGTAGTGAAGAGGTCTGAAAGAGCTTCGTCGGAGAAGATGTCTCCACTGTCCAGATTTGGGGCTGTTCTTGTCTGTGCCCGTTCAGCGTACATTGCAGAGCACAAGTATGTGTCGAGTTTTCTCAGATCTATTTTTTTTTTCACCTCTGCATTGAGGTCAGTGTGTTGTAATGTCTGCTTTGGAGCAGAACGTTGATTGCATGTATTGGCATTCCCCTATTCTAAATAACGTGCGTGTCTCTTCTTAGTAGGTCATCATCAGATAGTGCCAGTTTCATGCTCAGAAAGAAGCAGTGCTTAAATACGGGGGGGGGGTATCGGCTGGCCTCGGAACCCTTACAAAACTAGTGAGGAATCTGAGACTCCCTGTATGTAAAGAGAACCTTGATGATCGCGACGAGTGTATCACTTGTGACGAATGCAGTTGCAGTTATCACAATGGAAACTGTTCTGGAGGTTATGTAAAAAGTACAAAGGGGAAAACCTCCAAGGCCACCTGGAAGTGTTCGACTTGCATACTTGCCAGAACCAGAGGGGGAAAGTCGAATGAAAAGTCGAAAAATGAACAGGCATGTGAGCACAAGGCTGAACTATTGCAAATCAACGCCAAGTTAACTGTTCTCTTGCAGATGAAAGAGAAAGTCGACGCTCTAAGTAGCTTGAAAGAAGTTATAGAAAGTCTTGAACAGTCAGTGCAGATGATGTCAGCCAAGTATGACGAGCTTCTAGAAACGCAAAAACGACACGATACGGAAATACAAAATCTGAACAAACGGCTTGAAGTCGTAGAATTGGTGGGATCTGAGGCTGAGGTGGGTCGATTGAAAAGGCAAATAAATGACCTTGAACAGTATGGACGACGCCAGAATCTTGAGATCCACGGTCTGAAATACACTGAGAACGAAAAGGTGTTAGCTGTTGTGAACGACCTTGCATTGTCTTTGAGCCTTGAACCGGTCACTGAGAGTGAAATTGAAGGTGTGCACAGACTTCCTCAGAGGAAAAATGAGGACAAAACGCCTCCTGTGCTGATCCGCTTTGTCAGCCGGAAAACAAAAGATCAATGGCTAGCAAAAGTAAAAGATCTGAAAGGTAAGCAATCTGACATACGCCTTTTTGACAACCTGACAGCCTTCATCAGGCGACTCTTGTGGCTGGCACGTTCAAAGGCAAAGCAGTGTGGCTACCAGTATACCTGGCAGAGAAGTGGCAAAATATTTGTCAGGAACAGAACCGGAGAGAATGCAATCTGCATTGCTTGCGAAGACGACTTGGTAAACATTCGGTAGCCTTAGGTTTTCATTCGCGCTGATTTTCTGTGGGAAAAAAGAAACCTATCATGACCTATTTTGATATTGATTCTTTCAATAAGTACATGCTGAATTCTGGAAAGTCTCTCAACAATTCTCTCAGTTTTTTCATTTAAACGCACGAAGTCTGCAAAACAAAATAGATGAAATGGTTGTGTTGCTGTCAACTTTGAGGTTAAAGTGGGATGTATTAGTATTTTCTGAAACCAGGTTTAGCAATGATAATGATGCTCCTAACATTGATAATTATAAATGCGTATCTTTGGCTCGACAAGAGAAAAGAGGAGGGGGCTTATCAATTTATTTGAGGAAGGAAATCGGCTATCACTGTTTACCTGAATGCTGTGAAATGAATGAAGATGTAGAAGCTTTGTCTTTGTGCTGCGGAAACATTGTTGTTATAGGTTTATACAGACCGCCTTCAGGTTCGGTATCTGCGTTTTGTAACTTTGTTGAAAAAACTTTGGAATATGTCTCTCTTAATAATTATGAAGTGGTTTTTCTTGGTGATATAAATGTTGATATTCTGGGTCAAACGTCCGTTACGAGAAATCTGCTAGATTTGTACAACAGCTATGGATTTGTGAACTTAATTTTCTCACCAACACGAGTTACTGATAACCCTGAAACGCTTATTGATGTGTGCTTTACGAATATTTGCACTAGTGATGTCCCGGCTGGCGTTTTGACATTAAGCATTAGTGACCATATGCCTATATTCTGTATAGTTCCGAGTCAACCAAAACAACACAGGAGTAAACCGGAAACTTCTACATTTAGAAGAATTTGTGAAAACAGCTTATCAGAGTTTCGACGTCTTTGTGCTAGCACAGATTGCAGTAATATTTTAAGACAGGAGGATGCATGCCAATCGTACACAAATTTTATATCTACTATTCAAGAACACTATAATACTGCATTTCCGCAAGCAACGCACAGAACTCATAGAAAATCAAGAAAGCCGTGGATTTCAAAACAACTATATGACCGCATAGAGGAAAAGAACAGACTTTTTTCTCGTTTTGTGAGAACAAAAGACACTGACATTCTCCGTCAATTCAAAACGTTCCGCAATAAGTTAGGCGCTGACATTAAAAAAAGCAAGAAGAGATTATTACGCGAGAAAGTTCTCCATGTCTGATGGCTCGAAGGGAACATGGAATACACTTACGATCTTCTAGGTAAAAACAGAACCAACGCACCCGTTTCACTCCACATTCATGCTGCGAACATTGATGGCGCTGACCTAGCGAATGAATTTAATGGGCATTTCTTATCTGTTTTTCCACGAAAATCTACTGATGGTCCATATCAAGATGCCTCAGTCTATATAACCAGTAAACAAAGTAATTACATGTTTTTGTTACCATGCACTGACTCAGAAATAATTACCATTATTCACTCCTTACGCAGTAATAGTGCTCCAGGTGTAGATGGCATAGCTCCAGTCCCGATCAAGAAAGTAGCAGATGTCATTGCGATACCATTAGCACATATAGTCAACCTAATGTTCACGACAGGCACATTTCCACATCAGTTGAAAATAGCTCGTGTCACTGCCATTCATAAAGGGGGTGACATTAATGATTTAAATAATTATTGGCCGATCTCCATTCTTTCAGTTTTCTCTAAGATTGCGGAACTTGCAATCAACACACGTCTTTCTCAATATCTCGACAAAAACCATGTATCTCCAAGCAACAGTACGGATTTCAAAAAAACAAAACAACTGAGGCCGCCTTACTGGAAATCAAAGAAAAGCTAATTGGAAACATAGAAAATAAACTGCTAACAGTTGGCATATTCCTTGATATGAGGAAAGCGTTTGACTCGGTTAACCATAAGATATTGCTTGAAAAAATGCAGTGTTATGGAATACGAGGCGTTCTTTAACTTTATTTGCTAGCTACCTTGACAACCGATCTGAAACAACTATCATTAGCGGTATTTCATCTGGGATTGGTCAGATGTTGTCTGGTGTGCCACAGGGCTCCGTTCTAGGAACAACGTTGTTCTTATTATATATTATTGATATCGTCAACCTTCGTCCAGCAGACAACATTATAATCTATGCAGACGACACTAACGTATTTTTTTCAGGGCAAGATAGTAATATTTTGCAAGCAGCCTCCAATAGTTGGTTATCCCAATTGTCTGTTTGGTTAAAATCAAATAAGTTAGAACTTAATGTCAGGAAAACAAAGTACATACTGTTTAGAGCCAAAAATACGGAAGTTCGAACAACTTTCAAATTCACTTCGAACAAGCTCCTATAACTAGTGTCAGCTCTACAATGTTCCTTGGAGTCATTTTTGAAGAACACTTACTCTGGACAGATCATGTAAACTACGTTTGCACTAAAATGGCTCGCTCTGTTGGTATCCTAAATAAATTTCGCACAATACTGCCTCGAAAATTCAAACTACAAATTTATTTCTCTCTAGTCTTTTCGCATGTACAATATTGTTTGTTGATCTGGGGAACGACTACCTCAACCAATCTTGTGAAAGTACTTACTTTACAAAAAAGAGCCGTACGAGCGATTGATAATTTACATTCCAGTGAGAGCACGGGTCCTTCCTTCCTCAACCATAGACTGCTAACCATCACGGCCGCTTACCACAAGAAGCTTGCTGTTTATATCAGAAACCTTATGAAAGGAAACTGGCAGACCTTCGAGAGCACATATTTAATTGCCCAAACAGCTTACAGTCTAAGGCACGCATCAATACCATGCATCAAAATCCCGTACAAACTATGGGTTCCAAAAACTAACTCACATAATTCCTCATACATTAAACACCTATCCATACTTATAATAATAATAATAATAATAATAGCTTTATTTCCATCAAAACGATGGAGGGGCCGTGGGTAAAAGCTGCTGAACAGCTTGACTAGAGCCCACGGTCCCCTCTACAAGGCAGTACAGGAGCATACATGAAACATACAGGAATACAAACATGCAAAAACGCAAAATTGATTCGATTTAATGTGTCACAAGGAAATCAATATTAGAATTTTTCAAAAAACATCACATATCACGTGGCGCAGTTCACGAACTGTAGTGCAACCTAAATCAATTCCACATTTATTCAGATCATTAAGAAGTTTAGGCAAAATGTATGATAGTGTACCCATAGAATAGTTAGCGCGGGGAGTGACCACCTTCCAGTATTCAGACTGACGTATAGTGTAGGATGTAGGCTTTATTTCTAGCTTGGCTAGGTTGCGAAAGAAATTTCGATTTTCTTTTAATTCGTACTTAAAGGCAACAATTAGTCTATAGGTAAACAATTTCCAGACAGGCATTATATCTGCTTTAATGAACAGAGCATGTGTATGAGAATTGTAGGGGACATCAAAAATAAGCCTAATTATCTTTTTTTGTAGGACGTACACCTTTGTTAAGTTTGTTACTGTGGTAGATCCCCATACCAAAAAGCAGTAAGAGAGGTGAGAGTAAAAAAGAGAATTATATATCAACTTTTTTACGCTGAAAGGTAATATAGACCTACATCTGGATAAAATACCAACGACACTTGACAATTTAGTGCAAACAGAATCTACATGAATATCCCACAGCATACTTTGCGAAAACGTGACCCCAAGAATTTTAATACTACTTACTATTTCTATTTTTCTGGTGCCATAGATAAGATCTACGTTCATATTTACCTGCTTTGATTTCGGTCTAAATAGCACAGCCTTAGTTTTGTTGGTGTTAACTTCTAACTGATTTGCTACAGACCATTCCAGAAGTTTTACAAGGGCGGAGTTTGCTATATAGCTGATTTGCTCACAGTCTGTAGCGGAAAAAAATATGCTGGCATCGTCGGCGTACAATATATATTTGGCTTCAGCGCATGTATTTACCAGATCATTTATGTAGATATTAAAAAGAAAAGGTCCAAGAATGCTGCCTTGAGGCACTCCTCTTGCAATCGGTTTTTGGTCGGAACAGTGCTCACCTATTTGAACATACTGCCGCCGATAGCCAAGGTAAGATTTTATAAGATTCCAGCAATGCCCACGCACTCCATACAATTCAAGTTTTTTGAGTAAAATGGAATGAACAATGCAGTCAAATGCTTTCGTGAAATCAATGTACAGGCCCAGTACAACCATCTTACTTGAAAACTGTGATAAAATAAACTCTTTTTGTTCTATCAAGGCTAGTTCCGTGGACCTATGCTTTCTAAATCCAAATTGAGCTGGGGTTAAAAGGTCATATTTCTGAAAAAAAATTGAAAGGCGCTCATGAATAATCTTTTCTAAACCCTTTGAAAATATTGGCAACACTGAGATAGGGCGATAATTCTTGATGTCATTTCGATCACCTTTCTTGAACAATACCGTAACCTTAGCCACCTGCATTCTTTGTGGGAAAACGGCACTTGAAAAACAAAGATTAAATATATGGGTAAGAGTCGGTGCGATAAGATCCATAATATGTTTAAGCGGTCGAATTTGCATACCTTCAACGTCACAACTAGAGCTGTTTTGAAGAGACATAAAAACAGACCGAACTTGTTCTTCGCTAACGGCCTCAAGAAAGAAAGTAGATTGGTTACTAGGGGGCATGAATCTTGAAAATTCAGACACTGGAAAATAATCACCACACTGCACAAAATAGTTATTAAATAAGTTTGCCAGGGCGCAACCGGATATCTCGACTTCACCGATTTTAAGTTTATCTGTTTTTGGGGACGAGTTACTGCGATTTAAAACAGTGTTCAACTTTTTCCACAAAAGATCAGGCTTACGAGAGCAGGCGTCAAGTTCCGCATGAAAATAGTTTTGTCTGCTTAACTTTATTTCTTTATTTAGCTGATTTCGGTATATCTTAAACTCCTTAAGTTTTTGGGGATTTTTAGTTTTTATAAACTGATGGTACATAGTATTCTTCTCATTGATCTTTTTAATGAGCTCTGGCGTGATCCAAGGCTTGCGTATTTTCCTACCAAGTTTCAGTTGCTTAAGCGGAAAATGCCGTTTATATATTTCAGCGATGTGATCAACGAACATGTTATACGCCTTGTCAGCGCAATTAATCGCAAGAAGATATTCGAAATCAGAATTTAACACGTCATTCCTGAAGGCATCTAGGCGAGTAGGATTTATTATTTGAACATTTATAAATTGTTTTTTACTATGATGATTGTGTCTATCTAATATTATGAAGGTGGGAAGGTGGTCACTCAAGTCGCAGGTCATCACACCCGCAATGTTATTTTCACTGACCGAGTTAGTAATAATTAGGTCTAACAAAGTTTCGCTATGTTCTGTGATCCTAGTAGGCAAACTGATTTGGTTTGAGCACCCGTTTGAAGTAATGAGCATATTCATAGTGGTTTTGGCTGCTGAATCTCCTAACAAATCAATATTAAAGTCGCCAGCAGATAGAACAAAGTAACCAGCCTCAGAAATAAACGATAAGAACTCTTCGTAGAACGCAAAAAAGTTTTCAACATTTCCATCGGGCGGGCGATAACATACAGAGAAAACAGAATTGTTCACTTTCGCAGTCAAAACCTCGTAATCACAGCAAGAAACAGAGAAACGAGAAAGCAGTTCACATTGCATCCCTTTCTTTAGTAACATCATTACGCCTCCGCCACGACGATTTGGGCGATTTAAGGAGAATGACTGATAAGGTGTAAACCCGAAGTGACAATGATCATTTTTACACCACGTTTCAGTGAGCATTATCACATCAAACTGAAATGAAAAACTCGAAATAAAATGCTCGATAGAATCTTCTTTGTTACAAAGGGAACGAACATTTAAGTGAAGGCATTTCAAAGCGCTTATTTGATAGCCCGAGACAACAGCATTCAATTCATGTGGCAGGAGAAAGTTGTGACGTGTTGATTCACACATAAAATATTAAAAGAAGCAATATGATCAAGATTGACTGTTCAGATAGATCATGTCGGAAGGTCACGTTCACTGCGCACAATGACAGAAGAATCACCGTCTGCCTTACGCAGATAAATCTTGCCATTTCTGAACCATACATATTTGTAGCCCTTTTTCTTTGCCAACTCTTTCGCTGTTAGAAACAGTTGCCGGCATCGGGTTGTCATATTCTCTAGTATAAAAGTACTGCTCTCATTGTCTCTAAGTTTCCGCCTATTTTCCAACCATTTATCCCTGGTGGCTTGTCGGGCATATCGAACGATTATTCCTGGGACCTTGCCTGCTTTCGCCGGAAGGCGATGAATAGCATCAACATCCAGTTTGCTCAGTTCGGGGACTTCTAACAAACCTGCCACGCTGTTCACTTTCATCAACAAGTCTTCGTTCGGAGTAACCTGAATTCCATGAAATTCCAAGTTTAACTGACGGCTTCTCCATTCAAGTTCATTGATTTCAGTGACTAGCTTTTCAGTCTTCGTCTCGCTACATCGAGCCTTTTGCTCAAGCTTCTCTACCCTTTCTTTCACATTTTTTGTGTCGCTTTCTTGTACAGCAAGACGTTTCAGCAGTTCATCATACTTGTCAGACATTACTTCAATACTTTTTTCGATGTTAGAAACCGTCTCTTTTAGGGGCACCAGCCCATCGAGCTTTTCATTCATGCTGATCAATAGGGACCGCAATCCAGCAAACTCTTCCCGAGTTACTCTATCACTCTGATTTTCATCTTTCTGCTTAGCTGCTTTACAACTGGGACATGTCCATTTTTGCTTTGATGACGCGCTTCGGTTTTTAAATTGCTTTTCTGTGAGACCAGCACAGTTTCCAATATGGTAAGATTGGGTACATTCCACACAAGACATAGACGCCTCTTTGGGGTCAACAGCCTCATTACAGGAAAGGCAAGTATTGTTTCCCGACATTGGGACTTCAAGAAGCAGCAACGACCAATTCAAGAAGCAAGCAACAACCAAAATACACAGGTTTTGCAAGTTGGCAGCAGGGCAGCGACAGCAAATTTACAGCTACAAAGGCGTAAAAGAAACGCTACTAACCTGCGAAAAGCAGTGTTGCGTTTAGAAAAGCGTCCACATGCTGCCACTGCTGCCGAGTGCCGTGTGGTTCACGAGTCCAGCTTTTATCCTTGCAGCCGGTAGCCTGCAGCGCCGCTCTGGTTGCAGTTTATCGCTGGTTTCCGCAAACACGTGCCACTGCTACGATGATTGAAGCCCAAGTAGACGCCCACTTCAGGCCAGGCAACAGGATTGCGGGAGAAACGGAGCTGCGAAAAGCAGTGTTGCGTTTAGAAAAGCGTCCACATGCTGCCACTGCTGCCGAGTGCCGTGTGGTTCACGAGTCCAGCTTTTATCCTTGCAGCCGGTAGCCTGCAGCGCCGCTCTGGTTGCAGTTTATCGCTGGTTTCCGCAAACACGTGCCACTGCTACGATGATTGAAGCCCAAGTAGACGCCCACTTCAGGCCAGGCAACAGGATTGCGGGAGAAACGGAGCTGCGAAAAGCAGTGTTGCGTTTAGAAAAGCGTCCACATGCTGCCACTGCTGCCGAGTGCCGTGTGGTTCACGAGTCCAGCTTTTATCCTTGCAGCCGGTAGCCTGCAGCGCCGCTCTGGTTGCAGTTTATCGCTGGTTTCCGCAAACACGTGCCACTGCTACGATGATTGAAGCCCAAGTAGACGCCCACTTCAGGCCAGGCAACAGGATTGCGGGAGAAACGGAGCTGCGAAAAGCAGTGTTGCGTTTAGAAAAGCGTCCACATGCTGCCACTGCTGCCGAATTGTCAGTACAAAATATGTCCGAGGTCATATTTAGGAAATCTGTTCATGAATATTTTTGTTATAGCTAGTTGTGGTGTGTTTTTACCTAATCAGTTTTTGTCTTTGTTATGTTTTGCTCTTAGTTTTGTTGTGCTTAGCTCTATGCATGACTTATTTCTGTTTCGTTGTCAATAAATCCGCTGCTTTTCTAGTTTCTGTTACTTATGGAAATTTTGTACCATTGCCAAGTGCCACTTTGTTTTGTTTTTTTTACATGGGGAGGACAGGCCTCTGTCAGGCGGTACTAGGCACCTTTAGCTTGCTCTTCCTTGTTTGCAGTCTCTGTACTGGCCAAACAAAACCAATAAATGAAATGAAATGTATGAATCCGAAGCAAGCAACCAATTTTCTTTTTCTTGTTAGTGGTGGTTGCAACATTTCTGCTGTCATTTATAAAATTTCGTGGTGATTTTTAGCAAGAATCATTAACACGTTTTCTTAAAGCCGAAACGATAAAATGCAAAGTTGACAGCACAACACACAGGGTGGAAGAAAAAGGGAAACCCGCACCCTCTTACCATGAGTGAGTCCAGAGCTGGCCGCTCAGCTCCAAGGCTACACAGCAACAACGAGCACACTGGCATAGCGTCAGCTCAGCCGCTTTCTCTCTCTCTCTCTCTCTA